>JARBWK010000004.1:204058107-204085881 GCA_030556195.1 Anolis apletophallus
AGGGAGGATGGAATTAAATATATTTAATATTAAATAAAAATAATAAGGGGCGAGGATGGAATTAAATATATTTAATATTAAATAAAAATAAGGGGGAGGAGGATGGAATTAAATATATTTAATATTAAAATAAAAATAAGGAGGAGGCGATGATGGAATTAAATATATTTAATATTAAATAAAAATAAGGAGAGCGAGGATGGAATTAAATATATTTAATATTAAATAAAAAATAAGGGAGAGGGGAGGATGGAATTAAATATATTTAATATTAAATAAAAATAAGGGGAGAGGGAGGATGGAATTAAATATATTTAATATTAAATAAAAATAAGGGGAGAGGTGTAGCAACCCAGTTCTCATTCGTGCCGGGGGGGCAGGGGGCCGCCCCGGGTCCCCATTCGCATTAGGGCCAATTGAGGCTCAAGTAGATGCAGATGAAGGGGATGATGAGGCAGCTGGGCCTTCATCTCCCACGGGGAGTTTGGAATGGGATCACGGCTGGCCTGATGGGTATGAAGGTTGGGAAAGTCAGGCCGACACTGATGGTGCTGATTCAGATAATCAGTATGAGAGACCAGGTGGTTTCGGGTCACAAGAAAGGGTCAGAGAGATAGCAGAGGATGAGCCCATGGAAGCTGAAGGGAGTCAGGCTCTCATGAAGATAGCGACCCAGGTGCTGGGAGGCAAGGACGAGGACTTTGATAGGAGACGGAACATGAGTCAGTAGAAGGGAATGGCACCGAAGCCTAGAGCGCCGAAGGAGCGTGGAGGCCCGCAGCACAGATTGGCGCAGAAGCCTGGCGCGCGTAGGTCTCACCAAGGAATTAAGTATAGGATCCGTGGGAACGGATCCTCAGTTGCTCGGCCACTTCTGATCTGAAGGGAGTGAAGCGGTGAAGATCCATGGAGCCAGGACTGGGCTCGTGAGACCAAAAGCTTTCTTGGGCCTTGATTCCATTAACTTTGCCTTGTTGGTGCCACGGACTAAGTTGGTTTTGATCCGCTTTGCTTTTGCGGAAACCTTGCCAGGCGTTTTGCCTTTGGATTTGCTTTGGAAATCTTTGCTATTTTTATTGAACTCTTTGATGCTTTTATGGACAATTTACCTTTTCACCTGTTTTCTATTATTCAATAAATAGTTAGTTGATTATCGTTTCTGTGTGTGTGATTAAGGGGCTGGGCCGAGACCCTGCATTGTGACAAGAGGGGAGGATGGAATTAAATATATTTAATATTAAATAAAAATAAGGGGGAGGGGAGGATGGAATTAAATATATTTAATATTAAATTAAAATAAGGGAGAGGGCTCCGGGGGAGGGACAGAGCCGGGGCGGGCCGAGGATGAGGGCAGACCCTCGGCCCCCAGGTCATCAGTGACGGAATTCAGGCCCCTGGGCGGTAGAAGTTGGACAGTCCTGAGTTAATGAATTAAAGAGGTACTGTGTGTTCCTAGAAAGTATTGCAATGATGTAGTACTGTTTCGTTATTAATGAAACCAGACATTGTGTCACTGAACTGTTGGAATGCTGGAGGCGTGGTTTGTAACTGATAACAGCAGAAGCCAGCGCCATCCTGAGAACGAAAGAGAACAGATGGATTTACGATGCTCTGTATATAGCTATAAATAAAACAGTTTGATTGTTTTATGGCTGCAATTTTCTTCAGTCCTTTGAATCACCGGGAGCAGAGTGTGCCGCAGCTCCAATAGAACGGAAAATGAAATGTTGGTAGGCAACAAAAGAGATTTAAAGATGGACTTAAAGCTAACCTTAAAAACTGGCATATACGAGGGGTCTCTCATTTGGTATCAGCCATTGATTGAGATTCTGGGTTTTAGCCTGCCACTTTTGAACTCTCGCTTGCTGAGGTATTCCAGCAGTTTTGGAGTTGGTAGTTCACCTGCATCCAGAGAGCACTGTGAATTCAAACAATGATGGATCTGGACCAAACTTGGCACGAATACTCAATTTGCCCAAATGTGAACACTGGTGGAGTTTAGGGAAAAATAGATCTTGACATTTGGGAGTTGTAGTTGCTGGGATTTGTAGTTCACCTACAATCAAAGAACACTCTGAACTCCACCAACAACAGAATTGGGCCAAACTTCCCACACAGTACCCCCATGACCAACAGAAAATAACAGAGGATTTGGGAGGAATTGACAGTGATTTAGGGGAAATGTACTTCACATACATCCAAAGAGCACTGTGAACCCAAACAACTATGGATCTGGACCAATTTTGGCACAAATACCAGCTGAGGGGGCAGCCAATCACAGCAGGAGGAGAGCTTTTGATGGGAGGATTCGCCATCTGTTTCCAAAAAGGAAGAGAAGGACAGGTGGAGAGATCTTCAGCCTTCTCTGGCAAAGTGGTTCATAATACCATCATAATTATTTATTTTATGTTGGTCGTTTGCCAACTTTCTGTAACCCTCCTCGTGACACCCCCCTCCAAGAGTCCCGACCCCCTGGTTGAGAAAAGCTGGTTTAGGCAATGGAATTGTGGGAGTTGTACTTTAAGGCACCTTGTATGAGGGTGGGTCAATAAGTCTGTGACTTTTTGAATTTTCCACCTCTTAACTGAAAGGGCAACACTGCTCCTGTCAACAGGCATCTGTCAGTTGACGCTTGTCAAAATTTGAACAAGCTGCGTCATGTAGTTTGTGTTTGACAGCCATTGATAGCAGACTACCACATGATTTAAGGGGAAAATGGAAAAAAGTCAATTTCGTGTGCTCATTAAGCATTATTTTTTGCGGAAAAAAACCATCACTCAAACCAAGGCTAAGCTTGATAAATACTATGGGGACTCTGCACCATCAATTTCAATGGTAAAAAAGTGGTTTACTGAATTTCATTGTGGCCGTACAAGCACGGAAGATGCCGAACATTGTGGACGCCCAGTTGAGGTTTCTACACCCAAAACAATTGAAAAAAATCACGATATGGTGTTGGCCGATCGGAGATTGAAAGTGCAAGAGATTGTGGAAGCCATAGGCATATTATGTGGCTCAGTGGTTTCAATTTTAAATTTATTTATTTATTATTTATTTATTAACTTCGATTTAGTATACCGCTCACTCCGGAGCTCAGAGAGGTTTACAAAGAAGGAAAAGCACCGTGAATAATAACAATTAAGCAGTTAAACAGTTAAAAACACATTACACATCAAGACAATTAAAACCTTTTAAAAGCACTAGCCTTCAGCAAGGCTGGGGGGACGAGATAAAATCTGGGGGAGCCATAGGCGGCATGGCGGGCAATGTGGTTGGGTCAAGGACCGAACGCCTTTCTAAAGAGCCAAGTCTTCAAGGCCTTGCGGAAGGGCAAGAGAGAGCGGATGGCGCGGATCACCTCCGGGAGGCCGTTCCAGAGACTTGGGGCGGCTACCGAGAACACCCTCCGCCGTGTAGTGGCCAGTCTGCAAGTTCCGAGGGAGGCACCTCAAGGAGATTGTGCTCCTCAGAGCGAAGTGATCTCGCAGGCACATAAGGGGTAAGTCGCTCCCTCAAGTACACTGGCCCCAAACCATAGATGGCCTTAAAGGTGAGGACTAACACCTTGAAGAGGACCCGGAATTCAATCGGAAGCCAGTGCAGCTCGCGCAGAAGTGGAGTCGCGCGGTCAGATCTTGCAGCGCCCAGAAGGAGGCGGGCTGCGGCATGCTGCACCAGCTTAAGCTTCCGGATCATCGACAAGGGAAGGCCAATGTAGAGCGCATTACAGTAATCGAGCCTCGAGATGACCGTGGCTTGGATCACCGTGGCCAGGTCGCATTGGGAGAGGTAGGGAGCCAGGCGCTTAGCCAACCGTAGATGGTAGAATGCTGTCCTGCAGGTGCAGCCAATCTGCTCCTCCATGGACAGATGGGCGTCCAGCCGGACCCCCTAGACTTTTTACCGATGGCTGAGGGCGAAGGGCCACACCATCAAATGTTGGCAGCTGGTCGCCACCCCCCCGGCCCAGCCACAAGATCTCCGTCTTCGCGGGTTCACCTTCAACTTACTGGCTCGCAGCCATCCAGTAACGGCTTCAAGGCAGAGATGGAAATTATCGGGTACAGAGACTGCCCCGGGGTCCAACCTCAGAATGAGCTGGGTATCATCAGCGTACTGATGACACTCCAGCCCGAAACTCCGCACCAATTGGGCGAGTGGTCGCATATAGATGTTAAATAACAGCGGGGAGAGGATAGCCCCTGAGGCACCCCGCAGTTCAGCGGGGAGCCTCCGGGGGCCCCCCCCCCACTTCACTCGCTGCTGGCGACGTTGGAGGAAGGAGGACAGCCAGTTGAGGGCTGTCCCCCTCAACCCCGCCACCGCCAGGCGGTGTATCAAAAGTTAGTAATCGACGGTATCAAACGCTGCCGTGAGATCCAATAACACGAGCAGCGCCGATCCACCTCGGTCCAAATGGCAGCGGAGTAGGTCTGTGATGGAGACCAGGACAGTCTCCGTCCCCTGGCCTAAGCGGAAGCCGGACTGGAAGGGGTCTAGCCAGGTTGCGTCATCCAAGAAGGTCTGAAGCTGGTCCATTGCTGCCCTCTCAATCACCTTGCCCAGGTACGGAAGATTCGACACTGGGCGGTAATTGGAGGAGCTGCGGTCTAATCCGGGCTTCTTCAGCAATGGACTGACCACCGCCTCTTTTAGCTCCTCTGGAAAAACCCCTTGCTCAAGGGAGCCGTTGACTATCTTCAACAGAGGGCCTCGTAACCCCTCCACGCAAGCTCGAATCAGCGTGGAGGGGCACGGGTCGAGGGAGCAGGTGGTCGGTTTAAGGGCTGCGACAATCTTGTCAACATCCTCTGCGTCCAGTGGTCGAAACCGGTCGAAGGTGGACCCGGCGGAGGGCCACGAGTCTCCAGCTCCTGGACTGTATCAAGTGTGGAAAGAAGGTCCCGGCGAGTAACGCAATCTTGTCTGCGAAATGATTCTGGAAAGCCTCAGCAGAAAGGGTCGAATCGTCATTGTTCGGGATGGTAGGGACCATCGTCAGCTGCCGAATTATCCTGAACAGTTGAGCTGGGCATGAATCCGCAGACGCTATCAGGGACGCGTAGTGGACTTTTTTCGCCTCCTTGACAGCATGCTCATAAGCATCCATGAAAAGCTTATAAGCTGATGTCGATGGCCCGTCACGGAGTTTCTTCCACCTGCGCTCTAGCCGTCTCTTCTCCCGCTTCATAGATCTCAGTGCATCTGTGTACCAAGGGGAACAGGATGCGCGGGGTTTGAGAGGGCGTTTAGGGGCGATCTCGTCGAGAGCGGAGGACAGCGCGTGGTTCCAGGTGGTAACCAGCTCACCGAGCGAGTCGCTGGCAGGCTCCAAATCCCTCAAGGCATTCAGGAACCTAGTTGGTTCCATAGGTCCCTTCAGGCGGGCCAAATTAGTTCGGCACCTTTGCCGGGAGGGCGCGGTTGCTTGACCCGGACTCCCAGAGCACAGTGGTCCGACCATGGCACCTCTGTGACAGAGGTGACGGACACTTGGACGCCTGCATGGAAAATCAGATCGAGAGTGTGACCGGCCCGATGTGTGGGGCCTGACTCACAGAGGGAGAGGCCGAGTGCCGCCATGGTCGACACAAGGTCCCCTGCTGCCGATGGTGAGGGGGCTGTGTCAGCGTGGACGTTGGAGTCCCCCAGCACAACTAGGCTAGGAAACCTCAACGCCCACTCCACCACAGTCTCCAGCAGCAGGGACAGGCTCCCCGCTGGTGCGCTAGGTGCACGGTACACCAGCAGGAAGGCTGTACTCTCCGGGGCACCCCACATCAGGCCGACACTTTCAATCCCATCTGCCTCCAACGCAGGGACCGCTCTGAGGTGTAATAGGTCGCGGGAGAGAATCACCCCCCCCCCCCGCCTCCCAGTCCTATTCTGGTGAGTAAGCGCGAAGCCCGGGGGTGTCAATTCCTGGAGGCAGGTGATATCACTGTCCTGGAGCCAGGTCTCCGTAATGCAGCAGATATCAACCTGACTGTCTTGGATAAAGTCCCGGATCGTTGTCGTTTTATTCCGGACTGAACGCGCATTTACTAACACCAGGGAGGAGGGGGAGGAAGTTGGAGACCTGTACCTCGGGATAGGTCGCAGGTCAGAGGCTGCCCGGGTCTTGGCACGACTCAGGGAGCCTCTCGCACTCGGCCTGCGACCCCATGCCGGAGATCACTGTAATCGGGGCCCCCTTAGTAGGAGAGTTCACAAGTTGGGGGTCAGTGGGGTCAGTGGGGGACTCAGTTTCCGGCAAATCCCGTGAAAAGGGGAAGAAGTTGAGAAGCTCTCGCCACCCCCACACAGGCCAGTGGATGTATTGACGGTGGCTACTTCCTTGGGTAGGACAGGACATGAAGCCAAGATGGAGGTTGCGGGCGCCTGTCGGTCAAGGGCCACTTCACTGCTACCGTCGACGTGGGGAGTCACTTGGGTATGAGAAAACTTTCTGCAAGATGGGTGCCGCGTTTGCTCACAATCGACCACAAGTGCAATCGTGACAATTTCGCAGGAGTGTTTGGCATTGTTCAACCGCAATACGGATGTGTTCTTGCGCCGTTTCGTAACCGTGGATGAAACATGGATCCACCACAACACACCAGAGACCAAACAGCAGTCAAAATAGTGGGTTTTGTCAAGGTGAATCAGCGCCAAAGAAGGCCAAGGTGGGTTTATCAGCCAATAAAATCATGGCGACCTTTTTTTTGGGATGCGCGCGGTATAATCCACATTGACTACCTTCAAAAGCGTAAAACAATCAATGGTGAATATTATGCCAACTTATTGGGTCGATTTAATGAGGATTTGAGGGCGGGGGAGAAACGACCACATTTGACCAAGAAAAAAATTCTTTTGCACCAAGACAATTCAAGGGTGCACACATGTGCAGTTGCCATGGCAACAATCCATGAACTAGGATATGAATTGCTCCCTCATCCACTCTATTCTCTGAATTTAGCCCCGAGTGACTATTTCTTGTTTCCAAACCTGAAGAAATGGCTCGGCAGAAAGAGATTTAACTCCAACAATGAAACAATCTCACAAACAAATACCTATTTTGATGACCTCGACAATTTTTTTTTTTTGTAAGGGATTAAAAAAATTGGAGAAACATTGGACAAAGTGTATAGAGCTCAAAGGAGACTACGTTGAAAAATAAAATGATTTTTAATCCAAAAACCTGTGTTTTATTCAAAAAGTCACAGACTTATTGACCCGCCCTCGTACATCAAGAACTGCGAAGCCCTGGCCCTTGAACGCTCTAACTGTAAGTCAGCTGTGACTAGCAGTGCTGTGAAATCTAAAGAGGCACAAATGGAGGGCAAAAGGGAGAAGCGTGCCAAGAGGAAGTCACGTCAAGCTAACCATGACCAAGTCCACCTTCTGTCTGGAAACCGATGTCCTCACTACGGAAGTACATTTGGATCAAGAATAGGGCTCCACAGTCACCTACGTATCCACCGTCAAGACACCACACCTGGAAGGCCATCATACTCGGACAATGAGGGATCGTCTATGTATGTAAGCACGTAAGTAAGTAGTAAGTAAGTAAGTAAATTGTGTTGCTCTTTCTCTCTCATTCAGTATTCCCTATCATTTAAGGCTGGGAATATTTTATTTATTTATTTTATTTATTTATTATTTGGTTTTATATTCCGCCCCTCCCTGCAGGCTCGGGGCGGGTTACAACATATAAAACGGGCAGCATGGAACAAACATGCAGCCCTACAATAAAACAGTTAAAACAATTAAAAGTTACATATCATAGCGTAGTAAAGAGGAAACACAGAAGGTGCCTTGGGTCTGGGAGTTGTGCTAGCATCGGCTGATCAGGGGACCTAGCCGAAGGCTGATCTAAAAGAGCAGTTTTACAGGCCCTCCGGAAGGGAATCAGCTCTGAGATGGCTCGAACTTCCCTGGGAGGGAATTCCAGAGCTCTGGAGCTACCACCCGAAAAGGCCGTTGCCTAGTTGAAGACAGATGGCAGGAGCGGATAGATGGTATCAAAAGCAGATTTTGTTCTTCTGAACAGAGTGGTCTCGGGGAATATATGGGGCAAGGCGGTCCCTCAGATACGCAGGCCCTAGGGCCATGCAAGGCCTTAAAGGTCAACACCAACACCTTGAAGGCGATTCAGCACTCGATGGGAAGCCAGTGCAGTTGCCGAAGGATGGGAGTAATGTGTTCCCTCACTGGCGTTCTGGCCAGTAGGCGAGCAGCGGCATTCTGCACTAGCTTGAGTTTCCGGAGCATCGCCAAGGGAAGGCCAACGTAGAGGGCGTTACAGTAATCCAGCCTCGAGATGACCGTCGCTTGGATCACCGTGGCCAGGTCGTCCCTGGACAGGTAGGGGGCCAGTCGCCTAGCCTGTCGTAGGTGGAAGAACGCCACCCTGCTGACCGAGGAGACCTGAGTCTCCATGGTCAGCAGGGGGTCGAGCTGAACACCTAGGCTCTTAACAAGGGGTGACAGGCTTAAACGCTCGCCATCCAGGGTAGGCAACCAGCACTCATCCAGCCCAGGCCGACCAGGCCACAAGATCTCAGTCTTCGACGGATTCACCTTCAGCCGGCTAGCACGCAGCCAACCAGTCACGGCTTCCAGGCATTGATGGAAACAATCGGGTATGGTGTCCGGCCTGCCGTCCATTCTCAGCAAAAAGCTGGGTGTCATCTGCATACTGATAACACTCCAGACCAAGGTCGCGAACCAGCTGGGCCAGGGGGCATATAAACGTTGAATAATAAGGGGAAAGGATGGCCCCTGGGGACCCACAGTTTAGTGGTAGCCTCCCAGAGACCTCCCCACCCCCCTCCACACGTTGTCCCCGGCCCCGGAGGAAGGAGGCCACCCATTTAAGGGCAGTCCCCCTAACCCCAGAACCGGCTAAACGGTGGGTCAACAAGGTATGATCTACAGTGTCAAACGCTGCTGTCAGATTTAGATGTGAAATATTTTATTTTATTTTTTTTTGTAAGAATTTTTATTAAAGGTTTCATATTTTCTACACACAACAAGTGGATAAGGGAAAATAAACATACATGGGGGATCAGGGAAGTAAACATAAAGGGGGTTAAGAACACAAGGTGACTTCCGCCTTCATTCCATACCATTGGCATTAATTATTTATAACAAATCTATTAATCAGGAGCATCCCAAATGTCCTTATTTGTAAATCGTGATAATCCCTTTTATCACCTTATTTATCTTAGTCTCTAATTTACTCATTTGTCTTGATGTACTCAGCAACTTGTAACCAGTCTGTTCTAATATTTCCTTTACCCTTATTCTGTCTCAACCAAAATGTAAGTTCGTCCATGTCTTTAATCTCAAGTATCTTTTCTATCCATTGGTCCTTTGTTGGTAACAAATTTGTTTTCCAAGTTCTTGCAAATACTATCCGGGCCGCTGTTGATAGGAAGACAAAGAGTTTTTCTGTATTCTCGTTAATAAATATTTCATTGTCCCATATACCTAACAGGTATAACTCTGGTTTCATTTGGAACTCCACCTGTAAAATTTTCTTACATTCCTTATGAATAAGTTTCCAGTACTCATTGGTTTTAGGGCAGGTCCACCACATGTGAAAAAAGGTACCTTCTTGTTTGTCACATTTCCAACACTTATTGTCTATATTTTTGTACATTATATTTAATTTCTTAGGTGTAATATACCATCGATGTATCATTTTTAACCAATTTTCTTTTAGGTCAGTCGCGTATGTGATTTTAAGCTGTTTTGTCCATAACCTTTCCCACTCCCTTAATTGGATGGGTCTCCCAATATTTCGAGCCCATTTTACCATAGATTGTTTAATTACTTCCTCCTCTGTAGCCCAATCCAAAAGCATAGAGTATATTTTAGATATACTTTTCTTTTCATTCTTAAGAATTTTATCCCATGGTCCTTCCAGAGCACTAAATCCCTTAACCTTGTCTTTGTTAAAACTTTCTCTCATTTGGAAGTAATGTAACCATAGCACGTTACGGTATATTTTAACAATATCTTCATGTGTCTTCATCACTACTATTCCTCCTATTGTCGTCAAGATATCCTGATATTTTGGCTACTCTGTCCATCCTAATAACCTTCTTTGATTGGCTTCTAGGGGTGACAGCCATAGTGGTGTCTTAGTATACATATAATCTTTATATTTTAACCAGATTTTCAGCAATGCAGATCTAATGAAATGATTCCCGAAGTTTTTTTCAATTTTGGCCCCTTCATACCAGAGGTATGAGTGCCATCCTTTTCGCAAGTCAAAGCCTTCCAGAGTTAACGTTGAGCTTTTAGATAGTAGCACCCAATCTTTCACCCATACCAAAGCACATGCTTCATAATATAATTTGAAATCAGGTAGGCCAAAGCCTCCTTTTTCTTTATGTATAGTCATTATATTATACTTAATTCTTGGTTTCTTATTCTTCCATATAAAGTTAGTCAGGTCCTTTCTCCAATCGTTAAAGATCTTCATATTTCTTATTATCAGCAGATTCTGAAATAAATACAACATCTTTGGCAGCAGATTCATGTTTACAGCGGAGATTCTTCCCAGAAGGGAAAGATTAAGTCTTTTCCATTGTTCTAATTCTTCTTTCATTTTTTTCCATTGTTCCACATAGTTGTCTTTCAGTAGATGTAAATTCCTTGTAGTGATCCAAATTCCTAAATATTTAAACTTATTAACCACTTGGATGCCTGTCAATTCTTGTAATTGCATTTGATTAGATTTCGAGACATTTTTCGTTATAATCTTAGTCTTTTTCTTATTCAGCCTGAACCCTGCCAATTTTCCATATTCTTCAATATTCGACAGCCATTTGGATATATTATCTCTTGGGTTTTCAACAATGCATATCACGTCGTCAGCAAAAGCTCTTGTTTTAAACTCTTTCTTTTGTATGTTTAATCCTTTTAGTTCTTTGTTCTGCCTTATCTTCATTAAAAGTGTCTCTAAGGCAAAAATGAAGATAAGCGGGGATAATGGGCATCCCTGCCTGGTTCCTTTTTCTATCAGAAATTCTTTAGTTGCGTTCCCGTTTATCCAGATCTTTGCCCTCTGACGTTGGTAAATTGCCGCGACTGCATTTTGAAATTGAAATCCGATATCAATTTCCTTCATGAGTAGTTTGAAATATTTCCAATTAAGGTTGTCGAACGCTTTCTCCGCATCTATCGACAATAATGCCAACTCTTTCTGATGGTTCATCTCATAGTATTCAATCACATTTAGAATTGTTCTTACATTGTCTCTTATATATCGATTGGGTAGAAATCCATTTTGGTCTTCTTGGATCCAATCTACTAGGAATTCTTTAAATCTGTTTGCCAATATTGTCGTGTATATCTTATAATCTGTATTTAGGAGTGAGATCGGACGATAGTTCTTAATATCCTCTGGGTCTGTCCCATCCTTATGTATCATTGTTATGTCCGCTACTCTCCATGTGTCTGGAATTTCTTTTTCAGTAAGTGCCTTATTCATTATCTCCTTTAGGACCATAACTATTTCTTCCTGCATAGTTTTATAGAAGCATGCTGTATAGCCATCCGGTCCTGGTGCTTTATCATTTTTCAAACTCTTAATTGCTTTTTTAATTTCTTCAACTGTTATCTCCTGGTTAAGTCTTTGACGTTGCTCCTCAGTGATTTTCTCCAATTGAAATATTTTAGATGTGAAATATTTTAGGTGGAGCAGCCCTATTACCGAGCCCAACCAATGGTAAAGACAACTAGCATGCTGTATTGGTTTAAGTGCTGGACTTGGATCACTAAGAGACCAGGCTTAGTGAATTCCTGTTCAGCCAAGGAAACCCACTGAGTGATCTTAAGGAAGCCACACTCTAACAGTCTCAAAGTAAACTTCCCTCTGAACAAATCAGGCTAAGAAAATCCCATGTTAGGCTTACCTTAGGGTTGCTATATAAGTCCAAAACTATTTCAACGCACAACAACAAACAACAACATCTGGAGATCTGCATCATTCTTCCCATCTGTGCTCTGATACAACCCTGACTTGCAAGAAATAAATAGGCAGCATTCAGTTTGTGCTCAAACATGCAAGCAGCGAACACAATAGCCGTGTTTCTTTCTCTCTCGTGATAAAACAACCAGATTTGGCTCTGATCCAGACTCTTTTGCTTTCTGGAATCCGGCGGCAAGCTCTGACCCAGGCCTTTCATGGGCATCAGGACTGTTTAACGGCAAAGCCGGCAATTGCAAGCTTATAATTTTGAGTTAAGTTGTCTCAGGAAGAGGGCATTGAAGAACCCAAAAAAGCAAGTTTGTAAGAAGCAGCTGTTTTATTCCAAACTGCTAGGGAAGCTGAGCAAATGCAAATGGCAATTCAGCAGGCCCGCCACGTTTATAGGTTTGGTTAGCCACAGATTTAAATATAATGTTCTCTTAGAGCAGGGGTGCCCACACTTTTTCAGCATGCGAGCTACTTATAATAAAACCAAGTTAGAAAGATCTACCTACCTCCTCTAGGCTGGAGAGGGAAGGGGAGGGGGAGGGGCTTGGTGCAGTCTGGCTCCGCCCCCCTCTGGCTTCCGCTCTACCAGCAGCTTCTCCAGGCTTGAGGATGGCAATGCCAAGCCAGCCTTCTGCTAGCTATGCCACCACTGGCTTGCATTGCCATCCTCAAGCCTGGAGAAGCTGCTGGTAGTAGCTGAAGCCAGGGGGCAGAGCCAGGCTGTGCCAAGCCCCGCCCCTCCCCCTTTGGCTTTGGAGCTCCCAGCAGCTTCTCCAGGCTTGAGGATGGCAGTGCCAAGCCAGTGGTGACATAGCTGGCACAAGGCTGGCTTGGCACTGCCATCCTCAAGCCTGGAGAAGCTGCTGTAGAGTGTGAAGCCAGAGGAAGCGGAGCCAGGCCCCGCCAAGCCCCGCCCCCTCCCCTCTGACTTTGGAGCTTCCAGCTTCTCCAGGCTTGAGGATGGCAGTGCCAAGCCAGTGGTGGCATAGCTAGCACAAGGCTGGCTTGGCCCTGCCCTCCTCAAGCCTGGGGAAGCTGCTGAGAGTGCTGAAGCTGGGGAGGGGGCGAGGCTTGGCACGGCCTGGCTCCGCCCCCTCCGAGAAGTGCCCCATCCGGCTGGGATCAACCTCCTTCGGTCCCGGGATCGACTGTCAATCGTGATCGACATCCTGGGCAGCCCTGTCTTAGAGGTTTTAGAAAATCTTCTCAAAAGTCAGTGGTCGTCTTATACGTGGGAGTCGTCTTATACACCAGGAGTTGTCTTATACGCCGGGAGTCATCTTATAGAGCAGGTGCTGAAACTTCCAATCCAGATTGGAAAATCTGTGGTTGCCGTATATGGTGGGGGGAGCTCGAAAATGGCAGTGGCCGCATCCCTGCCATGCAGCGACTGTCTGAAAGCATTAAGGGGACGCTGTACAAGTACGGTAGAAGAAAATACATTCAGCAGGATTCGTGGACTTAATGTGGTCCCGATGGTGAGGTGAAGTGGTGCCTCACTGGGAAGGTGTAAGTGAGGGGCGGAGCGAGCTGCTGGCATCTGGGGTATGGAAAAAAGAGATAGAGTGGGTCTCGGCCCAGAAAAACACACCTCTTTTGCTGTCTGGCAGCCCTTGTATCCTATTACCGTACCTCCTCCTCTGCCTCTCGGATCTCGCTCCTGAAGACGGCAGTGAAGCGGTGCAGGTGCGAGATCTGAGAGGCAGAGAAGGAGGTACAGTAATAAGAAAATTACCATATTGAAATCAATATCTGATTCTTAAAAAAAAATTATTTGGTGTGCGTTGGAAAAGGGATAGTCTTATACGGTGAGTATATCCCAAACTCTATATTTTAACTGGAAAAGTTGGGGGGTCGTCTTATATGCCCAGTCGTCTTATCCCCAGTTGTCTCATACACCGGAAAATACGGTACTATAGGTAATAGACCAGGGGTGGGCAATTATTTTTTCTAAGGGGCCACACGAGAGCAAAAAAATATTATGGAGGGCCGCATATAAAGGCTGAACTACATTCTAATCTACATAATTTATTTATTTACCTACTATATTTACCATATATTACACATCATTAATATTAACATATTAATATATCAAGAAATATTCATATATTATTAGTATTAATATCATAATTATTATATTATAGTATATATATATAAACATTATAATATATTGAAATTATAATATAATATAACATTATATTATATTATTTATTATATTATTATTATATTATAAAATTATTATAAAATAATAATAAGAACCACTAAAATAAAAGGAAATTCAAGAAGACAAGATAGAGGCTGACATCCTCAAGAGAGGAAGGATCCCAAGATGGAATGGCCCAATGGACCCAGCCCAGAGGATGACAAAGCGGACCCAGCCCCTGACGAAGGATAGCAGAGCAGCAGACGATCGGAGGCTGCAGGCCTCTGCCCACTCTCACCCCGGCTTTTCCCCAGCTGATCGCGCCCTGCCATGGAGTGCTGCCATTCCCGGCTTTGAGTGCTTTATGCCATCCCGGGAGGCGATCGGGCCGCAGCGGGAGCAGTCGGGTACCTTGAGACGGCTGATCGCCCTGGTGACCCGAAGACAATCAAGTCTTCCGGTCGTTAGGGCGATCAGCCACCGCAGGTCGGCGACTGCTCCGCTGCAGGCCCGGATCGCCTCCAGGGGGATGGGCACTCAAAGCCGCGCAGCTTCTCCGATTGTTCTCCAGAGCTGGCGGGCTGTCTGCTGACGCAGGCCCCAGAGCCGCGATGGGATGGCAGCAGCGGCACCCTTCCTCTTGGGCCTGCCCCAACGCCCTTCTCCTGGGCCGGACAGAATCGGCTGCTGGGCCGCATCCAGCCCGCGGGCCGTAGATTGCCCAGGTCTGTAATAGACGTTTCTCTTGTCCATCCACCCATCCTGGTTAAAGGATGCCATGAGAGGGAGCTCTCCTTTGGAGCAAGATACCTTTCTAGGCCTGACTTTTGTGTTGGATTCCTTGGATTTCACAGGATTGAGTAAAACACTGGCATTGAGGTCCTGCTTCTCACCCCTTTGTGCCATCGGGAAGGCACCATCCATAGCTATTTTTGCCTTCAGGACCTTGGGTGGCTCCCTAAAGTCTGGACTGAGATACTCACTGTCCTGCTTACATTGGTGTCATTCCCCACTTTCATATGTTAGAGAAGAGCATGATTAAGAAAAAGTGTTTGGCAAGCGGTGTGAAGCCATGACCTCATGAACGAACCCATCTTCCAAAGAACAGATCTGTGTTAGCTCAGCTGGTTCAGAAGTGACTTCAGCTTGACTTCCTTTCCCACTCAATTCCATCGTGCTTGCTTTGGCCCTGCCTGAATAGCAGTGGGCTGTTGGTCACTGGGTCATCCAAACAGACACAGCCCCAAGAGAAGGCTTTATCTCAGAGTGGGTCCCCACAAAGCAAGGGCAACAAGAATCTGAAGGTGGTCTACATCAGTCATGGGCAAACTTTAAGCCTTTTGGACTTCAACTTTCACAAGTAAGTAAATATAAAGTAAATATAAAGCCTTTACTTGAGGTTGTATATGCTGGAATTGTTGGTAGGCTGTTAGGAATTGTGGGGAGTTGAAGTCCAAAACACCTGGAGGGCCAAAGTTTGCTCATGTCTAGTCTACACAGTAGATTTAAAGGAGTTTGATGCCACTTTAAAATGCCTTGGCTCAATGTTATGAGATACTGGGACTGGGGAGGCACCACCCCTCTTTGGCAGAGAAGACTAAAGTCCTTGTCAAACTACAGCTCCCATGATTCCATAGCATTCAGCCTCAGTAATTAAAGTAATATTTTAATTACTGACTTGTTTTGCCCAGAACTGGACACAAGGTTATTCCAGCTGAGGGCCGATCAAAGCAGAACATAGTCAGACTATGACTTCTCGATCTAGACACTATATTCTTCTTGATGCAACCTACTGTCACTTTGGCATTTTAGTTGTGATGACACAGTTGGCTCATGTGGCCTGAGGTCTACTAAGACTTCTAGATCCTTTTCGTAGGGATCGTTTCCAAAGCAGGTGTCACCATCTTATTTCTGTGCATTTTGTTTGTTTCTGCTTAAGTGTAGTACGTTACGATTCTCTTTGTTGAAATTCCCTATCCGACCTAATTTTGGGGCCACCCTGGTGACACAGTTGCAGGACCACACAGCTTTGCTTTCTTTGTCTGAGCAGCACATCGCTAGTCTGTCATCTTCTAAACCATTCTCTGGAAAAGGAGCTTTTGATATTGCGACTGCAATGACCCTCTTGCCAAAGCCGCAGCGATCTGGCAGGATGCGGTCAAAGAAGTTGCTCAAAAGAAGCCGGACTCTTGTTTTCTTTCGGTGTCTAGAAGGGTTTGGTTATTCCCTTTCTTTTATCCCAAAGGAGAAACGTAGAACACAGGGAATTGTCTGTGGAGAAATCTCGTAGTTTATGCGCAACTCTAGAGCATCTTGACGCATTGTGGGTTTTTTTCTCCTCTGTCTCGTGAGCATTGCCAGCTTCCCTGGGGCACACTCATGTGCAGGCATTCAAGCATCATTTGGGAAAATATGCACTTACTTGTAAGGCTAGCCAACAATCCTTATGGCTCATCCATAGCAATGCGGCTGCAGAGTTAGTTGGACAGAGAAAAGGAAGCAAATTATTCATACCATGCGTAATTTACTTATGGAATTTGTTTGTGGTAAGATAGTGGTGTAGAGCCAGGATTTTCTTGGCAAGAGTTCTTCAGAGGTTTGTTATGGTCTTCCTTTCAAGCTGAGAGTGCATCTACACTATAGATTTAATGCAGTTTCACACCACTTTAACTGCCATGGTTCAATGCTACAGAATCCTGGGAATTTTAATTGGCTCTTCGTCATAAAGGATGGAGCAACAGCACCCCCTGTGGCTGAATTTGAACGCAACCTCCGAGGCGCCAAAAAGCTGGACATCACCTAACATACCTCCTTTCTGCTCTGTCTGTCGTGTCTATAAAAAAGGGTTTTGAATGTTTCCCATGTATGTGTACTGTGATCGACCCTGAGTCCCCTTGGGGAAATAGGGCGAATATAAATAAAATATACTGTAAATAATAATAATAATTATTATTATTGAGCCTTGGCAGTTAAAGGGGTGTCAAACTGCTTTATTTCTATAGTGTTCAATGCACCCTATTTGTGGTTGCAGAGTACCATGCGTTTTGGAAAGTCATGCCTGGATGGAGCTAGCAGGCAAGAAAGCCAAGTCTGCACACTCATCACTGTTGAAAAATGGGAAACTAGTTGCGACACACAGACTTTGAGTCAAACCAACTGACCTCAGAACCAGGAGGTCTGGCCGTGGCCACTGGCTGACCACAAGGCTGGCCTGCCCTTCCTGTAGCTGACCAACTGTTTGGGTTGTTGGTTCATCAGGGTGGCTAGCTCTTCTATGGATAAACTTGACCACAACAGAGAAAGAGTAAGGAGCTTGTTGTGCAAGAGTCAGACCTCTACTTTTCTTTGCAATCTGGTTGCACAAACACCAACCCAGTAAGGATATTCAAGAACCTATCAAACTGTGATGTCCCCATGAATTTTACTGGGTTTTCTTAGGCAAAGAATACTCAGCGACGGTTCTCTAAGGCAGTGTTTCCCAACCTTTTTTGAGCCGCGGCACACTTTTTACTTTTGCAAAATTCTGGGGCACACCACCAACCAAAATGACACAAAATGACACTCTAACACAGTAATACATATAGGTAATATGTTTTTAAAATGTATTTATACACTCAGTGTGAAACCTGGGCCTGTTTCGATGAACACAACATAGATATCCTGGCAGGAATGGCAGAAAGACACAAACTTCCCACACAGAACTCCCATAACCAAGAGAAAATGCTATGAGGGTTTGGTGGGCATTGACCTTGAATTTTAGAGTTGTAGTTCACCTATATCCAGAGAGCTCTGTGGACTCAAACAATGTTGGATCAGGACCAAACTTGGCATGAATACTCAATATGCCCAAATATGAACGCAGATAGAGTTCAGGGGAATAGATCTTGTCATTTGGGCGTTGTAGTTGCTGGGATTTATAGTTCCCCCTACAATCAAAGATCATTCTGAACCCCGCCAATGATAGAACTGGGCCAAACTTCCCACACAGAACCCCCAGGAGGCAAGAGGAGGTTTCTACCTGAGGAAAGGGAGGTGGGCCTTCCCAATGCATGGAGAGGGAGAGACCAAGTGAGGCAACGGGTGGGGAGGGGTGTTTGTAATTTTGTGCCTTTATCAAGGTAGGTTTCTTAGGGTTTTTATACTTCAACACACTAGACTCTCCCCTCCTCCTGGAAGTTCCAATTTCCCACGGCACACCTGATGATCGCTCACGGCACACTACTGTGCCTCGGCACACTGGTTGGGAAACACTGCTCTAAGGCCCCTTCTACACTGTCATATAATCCAGGTTATATGTGGTGGAATCTTGCTTTTGTTGGGTCACTTTCAGCTTTAGAAGAAAGGTTATCATAGCCTATATGTAACTGGAGCTACATACAGGGAGCATACCACCCCCTGTTGTGTCAGCTCCACTGGCTGCCTGTCCACTTCCGAGCTCAATTCAAAGTGCTGGTCTTGACCTTTAAAGCTCTATACGGTTCTGGCCCAACTTACTTGTCCGAACGCATCTGCCGCTTCGTCCCACCTCGTAATTTAAGATCAACCGGGGAGGCCCTGCTCTCGCTCCCCGCCAACTTCTCAAATGCGGCTGGTGGGGACGAGGGAGACGGCCTTCTCGGTGGTGGCTCCCCCTCTGTGGACTGCGCTTCCTAGCGACATACGATCAATTCCATCCCGCCTGACATTCAGGAAAAAAGTAAAAGCCTGGCTATGGGACCAGGCGTTTGCACACTAGCATAAGGCAGCATTTTAGACTGGATTTTAATGGAAAGTTGATGAATAGGGCTCAATGCTTTTTATGGACAGAACACTGTGGTTTTTTGTTTGTTTGTTTGTTTTAACTTAAGTGAATGTGTATGATATGTTGATGTAATTGTATTTTAATGTATTTTAATGTGTAATGTTTTTTTGGGGTTTTATACTGTGTTTTACTGTGTTGGCATCAAATTGTGCCTTTTTGGAAGCCGCTCTGAGTCCCCCCTCGGGGGTTGAGAAGAGCGGGGTAAAATGCCGGAAATAAATAAATAAATAAATATATTTTCAAAATATAACTCTACACATCTGTAGCAGCAAACAAATGATGGCCCGACCCCCAAATGTTTCCAATAGGATTCAAACCTTCTCCCAGAAGCCCTGTCTCTTTCACTATAAACCAGTGGTTCCCAAACATTTTTGGCCTACCGCCCCCTTTCCAGACAAAAATTTACTCAGCACCCCCCTAGAAATTATTATTTTTATTTTTTTAATACCAATTAAACAGAAATATATATGTATTAATGCAGTGGTTCTCAACCTTTCTAATGCCGTGATCCCTAAATAAGGTTCCTCATGTTATGGTGACCTCCAACTGTTGTAGCTCAGAGACTAAGGAAGCCAAGCCCAGGAGTAAAAAAGGATAACAAAAGGTTTATTGAACAATAACTGGAAAAAGGACAAACAAACAAATAGCCAACTCAGCTCAAAAACCCTCACAAATCCCAGGAAAAAGTCCTACAAAATATAGCAGCAAACAGCCCAAAACAAACACCAGACGTCCGTCTGCGAAGTCCAAAGGTAGAATCCAGAAGAGTGGTTGTAAATCTGATCCAGAGGTCCAAGGCAGGAGAGAGGCAGATGAAAGGAGGAGACCATTAAAGGCAATCAGGAGGTAAACTCAGCGGAGACCAAGCCCCTCAGGGACACACGGCAGGTAAGAGTATCAGGAAACAGGAACAAGGCACTTGATATCAGGAACACAGGAAAGTCAGAGACAAGAACTAGACATCAACTCTTTGACCGCCTCAAATGCAGCCCCAAAAACTTATTTCTTATATAGTACTTAAACATCACTGTCTTCTGAAGACCCTCCTTGATCATGAGCACCAGCTGCTGCATCTCCTACAGCTGCTGTGCTCTGTGCAGACCTCCAATCTTACCAACGCTGTCGAAAACTTAGAGTGTCCCAATCTGTTTCTGAACCCCCAGAAGGCCAGTCTAAGTCACTGTCAAAGCCACAGAAGGTGTCAGAATTAGACTCTTAGTTACACATCCCTTACTTCCTGAACCAATGTTGAGTCTAAATCCATTATCACTTTCCTCTGACCCCATTTCTTCTTCCCCAGGAAAACCTTGGAAGGTTTCTGAATCAGAAGTTACTCTAAGTGTCTTCTGGATCCCTTTTCTCTGTTCCAATCCTTCCACACTAGAATCACTAGCAGCCCTTTTCCTTCCAGCTACAGACTCTTGATCACCCAGAGCCTCACCCCATTCCATACTATTGCTTGATGCTATTGACCCAGCATCTTCCCCAATACTACTAGTAGTAGTAGCTGAAGGCTCAATCACAACACCAACCATATTTTCATTGCTACTTCATAAATAATTTTGCTACTCTTATGAATTCTAATGCAAATATCTAATATGCAGGCTGTATTTTCATTGTTACAAATTGAACATAATTAAAGCATAGTGATTAATCACAAAAACAATATGTTTGGGGGAGTATGGACAACAGATGATGGGGTTTGCAGTACCTTCAATCGATTCAGCTCTGACTTCCACAGCAAAGACCCCATGAATGACAGATCTGGACCAAACTAGGCACACAGAACCCCCACGACCAACAGAAAATATGGGAGAAGGTTGGGAGGAATTGGGTGATTTATGGGAGATGTAGTTCACAAAAAACAAAAAAAAACTAATAATCTTTTTTTTAAATTGAAAGCGCTCCACTTCTATTGGGCATATATAAAAAGCACGCATGCACAGTCTAGTCCTCGCACTTCCTTATCTGCCTCTGGAATTACTTCCGGAGCCACGGTAGGCACAGTAGGCTGCACTTTGTGACCAGCAGGCCTCAGGTCTGGCCCGCACACCAGCCTTCCTTTCTGAGGCCCACTGGCTGCCAGGCGGAGCCACTCGCCATCCTCCACTGAGTAAATAATTTAATGTAAATATTTTATATTAATATTTATTAAAAATCCGTGAAACAACGACTCTGCAAAAAGTGAACCGTGAAGTAGCGAGAGACACAGTAGTTGGAAGAGACCCCAAAGGTCATCCAGTCCATCCCCATTCTGTCATCCGGGAAGACACAATCAAAGCACTCTCAAAAGATGGCCATCCAGCCTCTGCTTTAAAGCCTCCAGAGATGGAGACTCCACTAGATTCCCAAGCAGCAGCATATCCCATTGCCAAACAGCTCTTGCCATCATAATGTTTTTGTGGAATCTCATTTCCTAACATTGGAATCCATATCGCTCCATTGTGTCCTAGTCTCTAGAGCAGGAGAGAACAAGCCGGCTGCTTTCTCTATATGACATCCGTTCAAATATTTAAACATGGCTTTCATGTCCCTCATCTCTTTCTCTTCTCCAAGCTAAACATCCCCGGCTCCTTAAGGCGCTCTTCAGAGGGATTCATGGTTTCCAGACAATTTGGTTCCCCTCCTCTGCATACGTTTCGCCTTGTCAATATCCTGATTTGGAATCCAGTCCAAAACCAACATTGCAAAACAGCTGTGAGCGACTGAAAGGGAAGGATGCAAGACACCAAGCACAACAATTTGGTAAACTTCTATCTCCTTCCTTGACAAATCCGGCCTTTGGCTTCCTTATGGACAGGTGCCATCACATTTATTCAGGGCACTATTTCCTCGCCCTATTAGGCATCACATATTCTATCTCCTCCACTGCTGCTTGAGCCAAAATGAGAGGCAGAACATAAATAACATTTATTATTATTATTATTATTATTATTATTATTATTATTATTATTATAGAAGGAAGAATAAGCAGGGAAATAACCAGGAACATTAGTGTCCAAGGCCTGGCTCTTGTGTCTAGATGGCCTCATGCCCAAGGTCTGCAGCATTGTCCGGAAAGAAGTAGTTTGTTCCTCTTTTCCAATGACTTCTTTAGACTTTCCCCAGAAACCAGTTTGGCTCTGAGTTGTTCCAAGTCATAGAACCATAGGTTTGGAACAGCCTCCAAAGGTCATCTAATCCAGTGTTTTTCAACCATTTTTGAGCCGCAGCACATTTTTTAACATTTACAATATCCTGGGGCACACCACCAACCAAAATGACACTCTAACACAGAAATACATATAGTAAATATGTTTTTAAATGTATTTATACACTCAGTGTGAAACCTGGGACCATCAGTCAAAAATTGATTTGGTAATTTGGGAGTTGTAGTTGCTGGGAGTTATAGTTCACCCACAATCAAAGAGCATTCTGAACTCCACCAGTGATGGAATGGAATCAAACTTCCCACACAGAACTCCCATAACCAAGACAAAATGCTATAAGAGTTTGGTGGGCACTGACTTTGAGTTTTGGAGTTGTAGTTCACCTATATCCAGAGAGCACTGTGGACTCAAACAATGTTGGATCAGGACCAAACTTGGCATGAATACTCAATATGCCCAAATGTGAACACAGATGGAGTTTGGGGAAATAGACCTTGACATTTGGGAGTTACAGTTTCTGGGATTTATAGTTAACACAATCAAAGAGCATCCTGAACTCTTGCAACAATGGAATTGAAAAAAACTTGGCATATTGAACTCTCATTACCAACAGAAAGTACTGAAAGGGTTTGCTTGGGAATTGACCTTGAGTTTGGAAGTTGTAGTTCACCTACACCCAGAGAGCACTGTGGATTCAAACAATGTTATGTTGTTGTTTATTCTCTATCCAGAATCACCACTTTAAGGTCCCTAAAACAGGCATGGGAAAACTTTGGCCCTCTGGGTGCTTTAGACTTCAACTCCCACCATTCCTAACAGCCTGAGGCCCTTTCCTGCTTAAGTGGCTGAGGGGGAAAAAGGAAAAGAGCCTGAGGCTGCTAGGAATGGTGGGAGTTGGAGTCCAAACCACCTGGAAGGTCCAAGTATGCCCATGCCAGCTTTCGACAGATACCTCTTCCTCCCCCTCCCCCTTCCCCTTCGCGCCCTTTCTTCCCCCTCCTGCCAAACACTTACTTTTTCTTCTCCACTCTGGCTCCCTTCTTCCCAGCCTCGTTCTGTTCGCTTTGCTCACGCTGCCGCTTCTGCCGCCATTTTGATCCTAGGGGGCAGCATGAGCGTGTTCAGGAGGGGAGGGGGAAGGGGGAGGGAGAAAGATGTGGGGCGAGTCTGCGCAGTAGCGCCCACACAGGTCACGTTTTCCTCCCTCTCCCCATACAATTATATGGAATTGTACTGTGATTTACATTACATGTGTTTATTATTGTGAATTAGAATTATATATGATAAATACTTTATACTTTGACACTCTGTGTTTGTGTTGTGTACCTTCCTTTGTATTAGTTTTAGGTGGAGCATAAAAACCCCTAGAGGCCAGCCTTAGTTGGTCTATTCTATTTACTTGTATAGAGCTCTTTTGCTGGACTCCTCCTTTTTTCTGCAACAGAGCTACAGAGAATAGAGGCTTGGGAATTGTCTGGTAACCCTAGGCCCAAGCAATCCAAAACAGTCATCCTTAGCACCTGCATTCAGCAGTATTCTTATACCACCAGTCCCAGTGACAATAGTAGCTTTTGACCAGCTTAAGCTTCACAAGAAAGAGGATTGAGACGGTTTATAAGCAACAGCTTGTAAACCATCACAGTTTATAACCATCGCTTTGCACCAGAGGCAGAAGACTCCAGAGCAGTGTTTCCCAACCAGTGTGCCGTGAGCGATCATCAGGTGTGCCATGGGAAATTGGCACTCTTCCCCCCTCCTAGCAGCTCTTTCCCTTCCCAAAGATCCTCCCCGAGGCAAAGGAAGGGCTCCGCCGAATGCCAGGGCCAGGCCCGCCTTGAGGAAGCCTTAAGGAGCCTCGACTCAGCATGGCACCAGCTCCCGCTCAGGGCTCCTTCAGCCTCCCAATGCTCCCAGGTTCGTTCACTGCCCTATTCACTGACGTGGAGCTTCAGGCTTTGGCTGTTCTTGCGGGAAATCCAAGCCAACGCAAAAACGCCAACTCAATCACTTCTGCCCAGTGCTCTGCTTTTCCGGAGGGAGGAGGGAGACAGCGAAAGAGGCCACACAGATCTATGAAACTTTTAGAGTCTATAACGGTCTATAAGGTTCTGGAGAACAAGCCCTATGAGGAGTGGCTTGAAGAGCTGGGCAATGGGCATGTTTAGCCTGAAGAAGAGAAGGCTGAGAGAAGACATGATAGCCATGTGATATATATGTTGTGTTCATTGAAACAGGCCCAGGTTTCACACTGAGTGTATAAATACATTTAAAAACATATTAACTATATGTATTACTGTGTAAGAGTGTCATTTTTGCATCATTTTGGTTGGTGGTGTGCCCCAGGATTTGGTAAATGTAAAAAATGTGCCGTGGCTCAAAAAAGGTTGAAAAACACTGCTCCAGAGAGATAACTGCAGCCAGCAAAGGCTCCTTTTGTAATGTACTGTTTTAAATTACCTTATGATAGTCCCGGGTGGAGTTAATCCTTTATTCATCTAGTTTTCAGTGAACTCATTTTGGTTATCTTTTCACCTTGCCTAAAGTGTCGCTGTGTGTTAAGGGTCTCAAGTAAAGCCAGACACTATAGTTTTTCCCCCAAAGGCTCGGGCATGCCATCACAATGGTCATTAAAGTGCTATCAAACTGCATTAATTCTAGAGTGTAGAGGCATTGTAATCCAACACTGAAACTACTACACAACTGTCTGGTATCTTACAAACACCAGCTTCGTGAAATCCATCCCAGCTGCGATCTAAGGAAATTTGCTAACTGCTATATATTGTTTTTCACTTAAACAAACAGGCCCGGATTAACACTTTTTTGCACCCTAGACCACACTTTGAAATTACACCCCCTTTAAGCCAACCTCCCGCCATCTCCAAGGTCCCCATTCCCACCAGCTGGAAAGCTCTGCTATGCTCTGAAGGTCTCCTTGGGAGTCGGGAGGCTTGGGGAGAGCGCAGCGGGTGCAAAACTCACTCCAAAGGCGCACATAAGAGAGAGCGAGAGAGCGCAAGAGAGAGCACGCAATAGAGAGAGCGTGAGAGAGAGCACACGAAAGAGTGAGAGAGAGAGAGCGAGAGAGAGAGCGAGAGAGAGAGAGCGAGAGAGAGAGCGCGAGAGAGCGCGAGAGAGTGCGAGAGAGAGCGCGAGAGAGAGTGAGAGACTGAGGTGACAGAGCAGAGACTTTGCCGGGAGAAGGAGCGAGGAGGGGCATGAGAAGGGAGGAAAGAGGGGCGCAGACCAAGGTTTTTTTGGTCCGTGATCTGCGCCCCCCTCTTGGCTTGCGCCCCTAGGCCATGGCCCCGTTGGCCTTATGGATAATCCGGGCATGGAAACAAATAAAAGTTTGTATTGTCGAAGGCTTTCATGACTGGAATCACTGGGTTGTTGTGAATTTTCATGTTCCAGAAGCATTCTCTCCTGACGTTTGCCTGTATCTATGGCAGGCATCTTTACAACAACCCAAAGAAAAGTTTTGCGATCTTCCTGTTTCTTGGCAGGAGGTTGGACTGGATGGCCCATGAATTCTCTTCCAACTCTATGATTCTAGAATTCTAAGTTGTGATTTACTGAAGACTTGTTCCAAATTCCCCCTCGAACATCTGAGAAGAGAGCAAAATTAATAATTTCCAAGTTTGTTTTCTTAGTCATTTCCCTTTTGGCTTAGAGTAGTTTTCAGCTAAGTCAGAGCTGCCCCCTTGTGGTGAGTCTGGGGTTAAAGACCTGTGAAATTTTGCACTCAAATAAAAAAGGAGAGTCTATTTTAGACCTTTTGAGACCCAGATGCTCAGCAATGGAAGAAATCCCATTCTTGCAAAGGCAAATGACCAGGAGAGAAAGAAAAGGCAAGAGAAGAGTGCTCAAACTAAATGTAGCTTTGCTAAGAACTATCTTTCTGGTCTTTGTGCTAATTTTCACTGCTGTTTAAAGAGCAGAAGTGAAATAAAACTTGTGATGATGCACACCCAAGTCTATGGGGAAACTATAATGTCTGTCTGGCTTTACTTGAATGCTATCTGTATACCTTCTGTTAAGATTAAGACTCTTAGCAGACAGAGACACTTTAGGCAAGGTGAAAAGATAACCAAAATAAGTTTACTGCAAACAAGATGAATAAAGGATTAACTCCACCCTTGACTATCATAAGGTAACTTAAAAGACTACATTATAAAAGGACTGGCTGCAGTCCTCTCTTTGGAGTCTTCTGCCTCTGTTGCAAATCGATGGTTATAAACTGTCTCAATCTTCTTTCTTGTGAAGCATAAGCTGGTCATAAGCTTCTGTTGTCCCCTGGACTGCTGATATAAAAATACTGCTGAATGCAGGTGCTAAGGATGTCTTTTTGAATTGCTTGGGCCGAGGATTACCAGACAGTCCCAAACCTAAATCACAGCAGCTCTGCTATAGAAAAAGGGAGTTCAACAAAGAGCTCTCTACAGAGAAATGAAACAGACCAACTCAGGCTGGCCTCGTGGGGGTGTTGCTATGCTCCATCCAAGAACTAATACAAAGGAAGGTGTCTTCACTATTGGGAAAACCTATGAACAGGGGGACCTAAAGCAGAGGAGAGGAAAAGGCAGAGCCAAGACTTCACAAACCTCAAACTCAGTTTATCTCTTTCTTGCAGCTGAGTCTTGCTGGACTTATAATGGAGAGCCATTAATATATAAGCTCTTCCATTGCATTGTGTTTGTTGTTTATAAAGTTATAAAATCCATCAAGTTGTAGGCTTCTTTCTTCTCCCTCTTGAAGGATTGAAATGCAGTGGCTCTCCTTATACCACTCTGCTATAGAATCATGGGAGTTGTAGTTTTACATGGTGCCTTAAAGTAAAACTCCCACAATTCAATTGCCTAAACCAGCATTTCTCAACCAGGGGGTCGGAACTCTTGGGGGGTGTCGCGAGGGGGTTACGGGGGGAGACCATCATAAAATACATAATCATGGTGGTCTTAAGAACCCCTTTGGCAGAGAAGGCTGAAGATCTCTCCACCTGCCCATCTCTTCCTTTTTGGAAACAGATGGCGAATCCTCCCATCAAAAGCCCTCTTCCTGATGTGATTGGCTGACTCTCTCAGCTGGTATTTGTGCCAAATTTGGTCCAAATCCATAATTGTTTAGGTTCACCATGCTCTCTGGACGTATGGGACGAACATGTCCTCTCAATCAGTGTTTGTCAACCTTTTTTTTGAGCCGCGGCACACTTTTTACATTTACAAAATTCTGAGTCACACCACTAACCAAAATGACACAAAATGATGCTCTAACACAGTAATACATATAGTTAATAGGCATGGTTTAGAACCCAAAAAATAGGAAATCAAAAAATCTAATGGGGGATTTTTTTTATTAGTAATAGGAAGACTTACAAAAAAAATTCCCAAAATTTCTAAAAATGTAACTTAATTACTAACAAAATTTGTTAGTAGTTCGTATGCCAGCGCATGCGCCTTCCAGATGGTTTTGGCTTGCTCCCAGAAATCCTAACAGCTGGTAAATTGGCTGGGATTTCTGGGAGTTGTAGGCCAAAACTTGAATAAATCACATTGAATTCTAGATGGGACTCTCCAAATAGGAAGGAGGGAGGGAAGGAGGGAGGGAGGGAAGGAAGAGGGAGGGAGGGGGTATTCTATTCTTGGAAGCAGCAAAAGAAAAGGAGGAGGAGCCCCCTGGCTCCTCGCTGCCTCTCTCTCACCCCGATCCC
>JARBWK010000005.1:0-15586 GCA_030556195.1 Anolis apletophallus
GTTGACCCCTAAGCTGGAATGCCGTGTCCAGAGGAAGAGGGAGACTCAAAGGACCCAGGGTCTGGAGAGCAAGCCCCATGAGGACAGAGCAGTGCCAAGAGCTGGGCATATTTAGCCTGAGAAGGCTGTGTGGTATAGTGTAATGGAAAAGCAGTCTATATATTGGAAAAGCAGTCCAATATATAGAAAAGCAGTCATTTACATTTGAATCAGGCGCCCTCCCCTCCCACGTGTAGCTCCAGCTGATTGGCCGAGCTGTCAAAGTCAGCTGGGCCAGGAGGAGACCGGCGCGCTTTAACCAATGGGAAAAGGCGCGCCAAGATTTGAACGAACCTATCCTGGCCGGCTATGCAAGGCGGGAAAGGACACAAAGGAAAAATGGCTGGGTGGAGGAAGTAACTTGTGGCTGAATACCTTGTGGCTGGCGAGCCCCCGATGTGGAAGCTCAAGCCTTCCTGTCTATTGTTTGTCTTTGAGTACCTTAATGGGAGTCTTTTGTCCTGGCCGAAACTCCTTTGTGTTGAGAGTTTCAGTCTAGCGGGAAGCATGGTTTCTCAGTTCAAAATGGCAAAATCATATGTTATTGCAGCCGGTAAGGGGGGTTCCGGCCCACTTTGGTCCAGCTATGGGGTGGCTGAGTGACTTGGGGTTGCCAGAGCCCATGAGTCCCTTGGGGGCCAAGCTCCGAGGCCAAGGGGAAACACGAGGGGGGGATCCAGGCCCATAATGGCGGAATCTATGTTCCACAGAACACCTGACCTCCCCCCAATATTACTGAAAAGCATCATATGGCCAGAAAAATGTATTATTGGTTCACCAGGGAACTCTCCGCAAAGGAGCCCTGGCTGAGTTTGGAAGCATGGTTGCTTAGCTTAAAATGGTCCTGAGAGAGAGAGCTATTGGGGCTGGCTGCGAGGGTCCGAAGCTCGCATGAAACAACCATGTTTTGGGTCCTGTTTATATGACCATTACATATTCCCTATCATTGGCCAAGCTCCGAGAATGACAGGGACATATGTGGGGAGTCTTGGCATAAAGAGGGCCTCACCCCACGAAGAAACCCAACGTCCCTCCCCCAAGGTTATTATTTGTGCAAGGTAAAATGGGTAGAAAAGGGTTATTGTGCTCTGTTAATCCCTGGAACTCTCTGCTGAGGGCTTTAACTTAAAGTTACATTGACACAAAAGGGGAACACAGGGGGTACAAAATAGACAAGACAATACAGAGATCCCCAGCAATTATCCCAATTACAATCCCCCATGCAGCTCTTGCTCCCAGAGGTATGATCTTCAAAACAGGGAGTTGTAGTCCTCCTTGATGTAATTACTGTCCTTGGGAACTGCAGAGCCTTTGGGGCTTGGGGTGCAAAGCAGTGGCAAAGTCATTGAGGGTCCAGGAGGTGAAAGGGGAAGAACAAGAAATGTACAACTGAACTATAAAGTCCGTGATCAGGGGAGAGAGTCTGAGGGTAGGGATCCTGGTTGTGCCCGCTTGTATGGGGCTGAGCTCAGAGCAGTGAGAATAGCAGCAAGATAGAGTCCATGATCAGTGTCCTTGGGTGAACTTCAGGTCCCAGCTGTCACAGACCTGGGTTAGGAGTTCGAGGCCTCCCTACTCGCATAGATCCCTTCCCTTAACCCTCCTGAAGGCGATCCACCGAGGCAAAGGCATCTTCCCTTCCCCCAAAGTCCATGGTTGTTCCTTTGGTCCCCTCTGACAGTTTCCAGCCAGGGAAAGGGACCTTGAGTTCGTTCAAGGAAGAAGTGGTCAAAAAGCAGAGAGAAATGAGTTGTGGTACTTGAGCTCCATGCCCTCCTTGTTGGCAGAAGGCTTGGGGTCCCGTTCCCCCCTTCAGGATCCCTATAGTCCAAAATCGTTGATTTGCTGCCGGTTTTGGACTCACTATTGCTGCTGAGTTGATGGAACTTAATGCGAAAAAAGGTGGGGGCCGATTGTCCTCAGATGAACTGAGCGCGCCAGCGGTAGAGTCAAGCCGCTGATTGCGAGCGGCTGCTTTCCTGGGCTTCCCCCAGGCCGAGGAGGGAAAATGGGGAGAAAAAAAGATCAGAGACAAGATAAGGGGAAGAGGCAGAGTGCTTTGGGACAACAACGGGGCAAATCGGGGAAACTTTCAGAAGTGTGGATACTGAATCCATTGGTTCCTATGGGGATCTCGCTTATCCGCGGATCGCTCCGCTCCTAGCCCCCACCCTCGGCAAGGGCCCCCACTTTTCCAAGATGGCGTCGGGGCGGGCGAGTCTGCAGAGGTGCGTCTCGCCCGCGCGGCCCCCCTAGCGGCCAGAAGATTCGGACCGGTCTAAGAAGGATGGAAAATAAGGTAGGAACAAAGGGGAAGGGTCTTGTTTATTGTTTTGTTTGTTTTGTTAAGTGTTTTGTTTGTTTTGGGATTTTTCTTTTTAGCGGTTGAGGGAGGGACGGGTGTTTTGGCCCTAGTGGTGGGTGGTGGTATTGCAGCGGCCTTGCACAGGCCTGGGTTCAGATTAGCCAGACTGTTGTGGCTTGGGGGTATGGATGAGAGTTTGTGATTTTCAAACAGGAGTTTGCTTATGGGGTTGTGAGGGTTATTACAATGTGTGGGACTGTGTGGGCGCTGGGAGAAATGTTCTTTTCTATTGTTTTGCAATGTTATGTGGAGTATTTCTAATGTATGCATTGGTGCTCTGGGGACTGGATGGAAGGGAAAATGTATTTGGCTTTTGTCTTGCTGTGGGCAGCTTATGGAGTCCAATGTGTTGTTGCCATGGGGTGTTTGGTGGTGCTGGGGGGAAATGTCCTGGTTTTATTGTTATGCTGTTTGATGTTTGCTAAAATGTCTTCCATGTACTATTGGCTGTGTAAATGGTTGTGCAGATGGGGTGAGGGGAAGCAATGGTGGCTGGGTGTACTGGGAGGGACGGAGTTGGTGTTGTGAACTATGGAACTGAGTGGGGCAGAAGGAAAAAAAAGGTCTGGTACTGGTGCAACTTAGGCCATGGGCCAAGTGGAATACTGGGGACTCTCTGCAGTTAGATCTCCTGGATTTGGGGCTTCCTGATTCGACCATAGATTCTCCTTTGCTGTAGCTTGAAGCCATGGCTCCCTTGCGTCCTAGTCTCCAGGGCAGCAGGAAGGAAGTCTGCTCCCTCCTCCCTGTGACTTCATATCACATATTTATACATGGCCGTCATCTTGTCTCTTCTCGGCCTTCTCTCCTTCAGGCTAAACATGCCCAACTCTTTAAGCCGCTCCTCATGGGGCTTGTTCTCCAGACCCGTGATCCTCTGAGCCTCCCTCTTCCTCTGGACACATTCCAGCTGAGAGTCAACCTCTCCCTTCAATTGTGTTGCCCAGAATGGGACACAGTATTTGCTCATGCCTCCACCTCCCTGCCCTCTCTTGCTTGAGGGGATGCCTCTGGCCAAAGAGATTGGAATCGAGATGATGTGCAAGAGAGGGAATGAGGAAGTGCCGTTTTTATGGGGCGAGTTGCCTTGTTGCAACCTCAGAATGGGGGAAGCCCCCTATGTGCACACATACCATTGGCTGCACCCCTGGTCAGTTGTGGGCTGGGTACACCTTCTGCTTGAAAACCAGGCCCCGTGGCCCCTTTGCACTTTTGCACGAAGCAGCAGGAGAGCCATGAAGGCGGGCCCGCTTGCCACCTTCTCCCTGATAGGGCTGGTTGCCACCTGGGCCAAGTTGCCCTCCGCAGCTGGGCAGACAGGTGAGCAAGGGAGGGGTGGCTGGAGGACAGGCCCGCTTTCCAGGGACGAAGGCAGGGAAACAAGGACGCTCAGCTACACAGGCCGAGAGTCTCTCCGATCCTGCATTTCCCAAATATTACTGCACGCATGGCACTTTGGGGGCTGGTCTGGAGGGGTGGGGTGGCCTAGCACAGCGTGGCTTATTGGGGGTCCTTCCGCTCTGCTCCCTCTCCTGACCCCCAGATATCTGCACCCTGCCGAAAGACGCCGGGCCCTGCGACGCCGTGTACCCCCGCTGGTTCTACAACTGGGAAGTCCGGAAGTGCGGGAAATTTAACTACGGAGGGTGCGGAGGAAATGGAAACAACTTCAGGACTCTGGAAGAGTGCCGAGGTTCATGCGGGCATCATGGTGAGAGGTGGGCAGGAGGAGGTGGTCTCCGGGGTCAGAAGGGATTGCCCATGAGGGAGGGAGGGAGGGCAAAAGGAGGAGAGAAGGAAGGAAGGAAGGAAGGAAGGAAGGAAGGAAGGAAGGAAGGAAGGAAGGAAGGAAGGAAGGGAAGCTGGAGGGAGGGAGGGAGGAGCCATGCTGGCCTCTCCTGGTGTCAGAGAACTAACCCAAGATGAGGAATGGTGAAAGACCGGGGCATCACTTCAAATGTTAGATACTTTTAGATGTTTTTAGATGTTTCAGGTACTTGTGTTTTTACTGTAAATCGCCCAGAGCCACCTGGGACGGGCGGTGACGAAATCCCTAAATAAATAAATAAATAAGATGTGCGCACGACACAGACAGGTCCTTTCCACTCCCCGAAAGAGAAATGCCAGCTCCAAAAAAGAAAAACAAGTTGTACTTTGATTTCTATAGTGGCAACTGAAAAGTTCTGCCGTATGTCGTTACCGGCCTGTATGTCACTGGACTCCTCCTCGCCCCCCTCTTTCCCTTCAGGTGTATCTTCTACGAGGTAGAGTGGGTGCTGTTTGGGACCACTTTACCCCCTCCCCGGCCCCCATGCCTTGGCCCTATGGATTCGTGTGAGGTGCAGTGTTACAGGCCTCGAGCCTTCCCTGGTCAAGAGGGCTGGGACCTCCCAAACTACAGCTCCCAGGGTTCCACACCATTCAGCCATGGCAGTGGAATGGGGCAGCCTGCATTCATTCTACCCTCTAGAGATGCACACTCCTCCTCCTCCTCCTCCTTTCCTTTCCTTTCCTTCTCCTGTCTTTTTTATTCTCCTCCTGTGAGGGGAAGGTGTCCTAGGGAGTGAGGGGGAGGGGGCTTCCTTTCTGCTGCCCTGGGGACGAGGACGCAATGGAACAAGGGCTGCAAACTGCAGGAAGGAAAGGGGATTCCCCTGAACATGAGGAAGAACTTCTGGACACACACACACACACACACACACAGGGAGGGAGGGAGGGAGATGTTCAGCAGTGGAACTCCCTCCCTCTCTGCCCAGGGGGAGGTGTGGTGGAAGCTCCTTTTTAGAGACTTTGAAGCAAAGGCTGGGTGGCCATCTGTCAGGGCTGCTTTGAATGTGATTGTCCTGGGTTTAGGCAGAATGAGGCTGGACTGGAGGGCCTATCTACGAGGTCTCGTCCAACTCTGGGATTCTGGGGTTCTCCTTCTTCTTCTCCGCCAAAATCAGACCTGAAGTTATCTTCCGGATTCTTTAATCAATGGATACCTTTTGCAGCCATGGTTCCCATTGTGTGTAACCCCTGGCCACGTGCCCTTCCTCCTTGGTTGCAGCCCTTTGCCCCCCCCCCCCCTTGCTTAGAAGTGTCCCTGCTGCCTCCTTCTCCTTCCAGGGCTTCTTCCCCCGGGAGCGGCTGGCGGGTGCCCCGAGGTCCATGGCTCTGGGCCCTGCGTGGAGAACTGTGGGAGTGACGAGGTCTGTGGCCACGGGCAGAAGTGCTGCAGCAACGGCTGTGGCCACACTTGCATGGACGTCACCCAAGGTACAAGGAGGCCGCCGGCTGCCACGGGAGCCCCTGAAGTCAGCTTGGAGGGAGGGTGCCCGAGTGGGCTTGGCAAAGCTGTGGAGGAGAAGCAGCCCAATGGGGCCATCTTGAGTCCTTCTCTGTGTTTGGAAGCAGGAGCAACAGGAGGAGGCCTGGCCTGGCCTGGCCTGGCCTGGGAGCTCCGTGGTGCAGGTGGTGGGTGGCCAGTGAGGCCAAAGCTGGAGGCCCTGAGGGAGGGAGGCCTCCGTGGGCCTTGGCCATGCTGCCAAAGGGAGGCAGGGAGGGAAGGAGGGAGGGTGCCCTGGCCACCCACTGCCAGCTCAGCCCTTTCACCCCAGGGAACTGCTTGGAGCCTCGATCCAGAGGAGAGAGTGGGCCGGGGGAGGATGGGGGTGAGAACCGTCATCACCTGCTCCTCCTGCGTGCACCAAGGTCTCTGGGTCCAGGTGTGTTGGTCTTTCAGGATACAAGTTGCTTGGTGTTGGGGGTTGCGTCTATTCCCATTCATTCTGCCGAATAGATGCCGCCTCCAACATCAAGCAATCTGCATACTGAACGTGCAACACACCTGGATCCAGGTTCTTTGGTGCAAGTATCATGGAATCCTAGAATAATGGAGTTGGGAGGGACCCCATGGGCCATCTAGTCCAACCCCCCGTGACGCAGAAAAAGCACAACCAGCCACTCTTACTGCCAATCGTGAGATATGTAGTTGCTGAGCACTGACTGGGAAAAAAACTAGCACCTTTCCCCTGATTTCAAGACAGAGGTTCCTGCAGCGTGCCTTTCCTCATGTTAACATTGGCATCAATGCCGTAATAATAAACCCTCCTGATTTACATGGTCACGTTGATACACTATGAGACGCTGTGACCTGAGTGGCATTCCTGCTCTAAGGAAGGAGTTCCTGCCATGGGATTGCATTCTAGTCTCTGAGGGGAAGAAAGGGGTGTCTCCACACTGCAGAACTAGACCAGTTCGACCCCACTTTAACTCCCAGGGCTCAATGCTTTTGGGTTCAGGGATTGGTAGGCTGGTGAGATATTCATTGACCCTTCTCCATCCGGCAGAGAGTTCCGGGCCCATGCTGAGACAATTCTTCAGTGTGGACGGAAGGAAGGGGGAATACTATGTCACTGGCGGATGCCCTTTTTTCTGCCCTAGGGTCTCGCTGATGTGACTCCAGGATGGAGGATGGGCGGCTTGAGAGGAGGATCCCTCACTCCACTCCTCTATGCGCAATATTGGAAGATGCACGCGGCTCGGCAGCAAACGCACTCCTGCGGGGGATGAGCTCACGCATTAAAACCTCTCAGAGCTGCAGAACAGCATTGTTTGAATGTCAATGGGGAAACACGATGGTTTGTAAGACGGTGGTGGGAGATGGATCTTTGTCTGGGTGGAAGCCCAGGGTGGCAGCCGGCAGCCCAGTCTCCAGTGGAGAGGCACCGCCAGGCCTTCCTCACGCACACCCAAGGGTTGGTTAAGCAAGGAGAATCAGGATGACCGCTTCACATCGCAATCTCATTGGGAACGTCTCAAAGTCATTCTGCAATGTTTCCTATCCAAACATGATATTGTTGTCGAACAACCAGACAATCCCACAGACCGGTTGTCGAACAACCGGACAAGTCCCACAGACCGACTGCGGGACAAAGGCCGCGAGGGTTCGGTTAACCTGGCGAGCCCTGGAGCGACTAGGTCCTCGTAGCCTACCCGCCTCCCGTAGATCCAATTATGCTCACCAATACTGCAAGGTAGATGCCACGAAATTGTTTATTCTGCTCAGCTGAGAGGATGCGAACCGCAATACCCTGATTCCCGCAAAGAACGCATGCATGTACAATCAAAACATTGGTTTTTAAAGGTTACAGAACTGTCAACATTTGGATTCCCCGCCCGCTTCCTCCCGGCTGATTGGCTGATGATTGGCCAGCCCAGCTGATAGGCGGGACGCCGGCAACCTATCAGCGCCCTTCTCCATCTGCCTGTCCAGCCAATCAGATGTCTACAACCATATATGGAGTTCCAGGAAGGGGAGCTTAGGCGGAGATTGTTGTCAAAATGGCATATGAATGAAACAAAAGAGTCCTGGCCAGGTCACGACCTGGGGCGACACCTGGAAGTGATGAAATCATTGGGTTGATGCGTCTCATCCATATGAATGAGAGAGAGAAGAGGAAGAAAGCCTGATGACAGTAATTCACTCAGACCTTTGGGTGACAAAGAGCTTATTCTGGGGCACATCCTGGTTTCCGGCCAGGTGTGGCACCCGCTGTGAAGACAAATATTTAATGTCCAAATTCCAAAGGCTAGTTTAGTTAGACTGGAAATCCGACCGTTAAACCGCCTCAGGACTAGTGGAGTGTGGGGCCAAGACAAGGGCTTGGATTACCATAACGAGATCTCCACCAGGAAACGCATGCAATATGAATGTGATGGTCCATAAAGATGTGGAATAGGGCTTGGTTACATTTCTCTCAGCAGATACAGTAACAACCACAAGCAATCTCTTCTTAACTAACAAAAGGTGAGATTGGGGGAGGGAAGTGTTACAAGGAGGCAAAGGGGACATGGGGAACACAAAAGGGAACACATAAGGGATACAAAGTAGGCAAGACAACCCAGATGCCCCCCAGCAATCATCCCCAAATACATTCCTCATACAGCTTCTGCTCCCAGAAGAAATGATCTTTAAAACAACCAACAAAATGCTGCTTTCCTTCTGGGAGTTATAGTTTCCTTAGATGTCCTTGGAAACTAGAGTCCTGAGGGGCAGAATTGCTTCTGGAGTGCAATAGAGTGGCAGAGAGTCACAAAGTCCATGTGGCAAGAGGGGAAGAGGCTGGGAATATTCAACTGGGAAGTGTCCTTGGCGAACTGCTTCTCCCAAAGCCCAAAAGACCTGGGTTCCCTTCCAGTCCCCTTGCAATCTGGGCAAAACCCCTCCGGAAAAGCATCGGACACGGTTTGCCCAGAAAGAGAGTCCCTTCGGGTCCATAAAGGTGAGATGTAGCAAGGGCACATGCTGGAATCAGCTGATAAAGGGCAGTCCAGGAATAGTCCAGGAGGAAAAAACGATCAGAAAGGGGCAAATGGGGTCACAGTACTTGAGAGAACTAGATCTTCCGTAACATCAGTCTGAGGCCCTCACCCACCCCCCTGAAGAGATCTCTTCGGGCCAAACTGCCCCAAAAGCTGTCGTTTTTGAGCTGGGATATGCTTCCCCCAGGCCGGAAAAAGGATAGGGAGAGAGGAAGGAAGAAGAGGAAACGATGGGAGAAATGGCAGAGCGTTTATTTATTGTTTTGTAACGTGTGGCCAAAATGTCTTCCATACTATGTGCTGTATGAAGTGTTGTAAATGTGGAGATGGGAGGTAATGGTGGCTGGGTTTCCTGGGAGGGACAAGGTTGATGTAGTGGTGTATGGGACCAGGTGAGGCAGAAAAGGAAAAAAAGGCTTGGTACTGGTGCAACTTGGGCCATGGGCCAAGAGGAATACTGGGGACTCTCTGCGGTTAGATCTCCTGGATTTGGGGCTTCCTGGCTCGACTACAATATCAATGCTCAAGCATCTTTCCGCCCATTTGTACAATGCAGAGCACAGGAAACTAGGGCCCAGAAGAAGAGGAGGAGGAACCCATTCAAACCGTCAGGCCCAAAAGTGAATATCATAACTAGTAAGATTATGACAAATACACAAAACACAGTCTCACCAATGAAACTAGTCAGTTGGGTGGGACGGATAACCAGCCATGTCAAAAGGTGGAGGATCCCTTACCAAAGTCCAGGGGACCAGAACCATTTTCCCCCATTTTGGAATTCCTGTGTTAGCATCTCCATGGTGCATCTTGAAGGTGGAACCCAAGTCTAAACACAAAATTCATTCGTTTCATCCACACCTTATACACGGAGCCTCAAGGTAGTTTTCTACACAACCTTCTAAATAAATGTGCGCATGAAATGATATCTGAATGCATTGAACCAAATAGAAAACCAAAGGTGCCGCCACCTCAGGGCGCTTCCAGGCAGCACAACGTCACGGGTTTTAGTCAGGGGCAAAAAATCCCGGGACTTCCGGAGAGGTTTTGGGATTTCTGCCTCCGTTGTCCAGACTTCACGTTTTGTTCCATGATTTAGAGGCTCCCAAGATGGCCTCCAAAGGACCAAACTGCTGGTTTTACTAAACCAGCAGTTTAGTTTAAAAAAACCAACAACCACGAGATGCGGAGATGGGGAGACGCGGAGATGTGGAAAACTGCAAAAGTTCCATTCTTTGTCCTGGCTAGAAAAACCGTTCACCTCCAGACATTTCACGAAGTCTCTCCCACACAAGCAAACCTCATGGGATGGAACCACCACGGCCCAAGTCAGCCGCACACAAACAGGCACACACATTTTTAAGCCAGGAACAGAACTTTGTCATTATCTACTATGTTTAGACCCTGGCTGCTTGGCCATCTATCCAGACAGATTTGGTTGTGTACAGTACTTGTGGCATCCAGCAACAGGGTCCTGTTTCTGGGTTTGATTTGGCTTTCCTTATTAGTGGGTATGCAGATACCCGCATATCCACATCTCTGCAAAAGTTCCAATTTATGTGCAGACCAAAAAACCCCTGTGTTCTCCACAACATTCATAAAGTTTCTGGAATACAAAGTAGGAGTAAAACTACTTCTATCCAAGTCAGCAATAAACAGTGAAACAGACACACTTTCAAGCCAGGAACACAACTTTGTCATTATTGTCACTTTGTACAGGCTGCCTGGCCATCTGTCCAGACAGATTTGGTTGTGTACTTGTGGCCTCAAACAACACGGAGCTGTTCCTGGGTTACGCGGGGCTTTGCCTATTCATCATCACCATCATCATCACTTTATTTCTTACTAATCGCCCTCCCTCGAGATGCTCCAGGCGATTTACACAGAAACCGTAAAGCCAGATAAAACATGCACGGGTCATGAAAATGGAACTTAAAGTTACATATCAAAGGCTTTACTGAAGAGCCAGGTCTTGAGATCCTGGGTGAAAGGGCACGGATCGTGCATCGCTCTCATATACGGAGGCAGAGCCTTCACGATTGTGGCTCCATACCTATGGGGTGCCTTGCCGGCAGAAACCCGAGCTCTGCAAAACATTCCTATTCCGGCAGGCATTCGAATTCTGCTGATTGGTGATTTCTCTTTGTTTTAATTTGGGTTTTATATATATTGTTCTTGTTCGCACTGTAAACCGCTCTGAGCCCTCGGGGAGTGGTGTTATGTAAGTTGGAATAATAATAATAATAATAATAATAATAATGACTTCCACAGTGCTGGGGCAGAGATAGAAAAGGCTCTATCTTCTTTCTGGGCACGTAACGCCTACTGTGATATACTGGTCAGTGTTGTGACACGTACTGACCCACGCTTCCATATCTCTTAGGAGGTCTCCTTGCTAACCCTTTCCTTGTATCGGATGTCACGAGATCTGGAGCTCTGATGTTCGTAGGCTGACAGAACTATCTAAATAGAGACTCCGATATCCCGTTGGCAGCCAATGCAACTGTTGAAGAGCTGGCACTACAGGGCATTTCAAGGGTGTTAGTGTAAGCAGCCTAGCTGCCGTGTTCTGGACAATGCGGATCTTCTGAGTCACAGACCTGGGAAGGCCAGTGTATAGCGCATTGCAATAGTCCAGTCTGGATGTCACCGTGGCATGAATGACTGTCGCCAAGGCCTCCCTTGTGTGGTATGGTGCTGGCTGCTTCGCCTGGCGGAGATGGAAGAAGGCCTGTTTGCTAACAGTGGCAACCTGGGTCTCCATTGACAGGGATGAGTCTAGAACAACGCCCAGGCTCTTGACGGAGGTAGGAGGAGATAGGGGTTCGCTGTCAAGGGAGGGCAGAGGGTACATTACTCCTGTCGGGCAGCCCGGCCACAGGATCTCGGTCAAGATATTCGCCTCTTGCATGGCCTTGGCCCTCAGTATTGACATTCCTCTCCCGCACATCCATGTCCCAACAGCCAGTAGGAAGTTTTTGCCCTCAACTGCACACATGTTCTCTCAGCAAACACCCAATGGGGAACCAACATGCATAACCCAGCAGCAGCAACAGCAGCATCCTCTTGTTCTCACAAGTACACCATGAGACCTATCTGCACAGATGGCCACACAACAAGGTCTGACTAATGGTAGTAACAATGGCATTCTGTTCCTGGTTTGAAAGTGTCTGTTCTTATTTCATTGTGTACTATTTTTTACTGTGGAAGTCCTTCTCGCACCCCAGGGCAACTTCACAAACTTCATTAAACAGGTGAAGGATGGCGTTCCTCTTCCCAGGACAAAGTATTTGCCTTCTACTCAAGTGTCGCCTTCTTTTTAAGGAACTGACCAATCAGGAGCAAGCATCAAAAACCCAATAACAGACTAAGATCAAAAGCCCCCATGATTTCCCATTGCAGGGATGGACAGACTGGCAAAGATCTGCATTTTCAATTCTAAAAACGGCCATATTCCCGCAGCTGAAAATCTCACCTTTTTGGCCTTGTGTAGCAATTACTTCCGGGTTCACAAGGAAGTGCACCTGGGCACCCTCCTGGTTGCGGCGGGAGCTCCTGGGATGAAGGTGCTGCCTGGACGGCCCTCAGCCGCCCAGGTGGACCGTTTGGGATTTCTGAATCGGAGATGGTCCACCTGCAATGAAACCATGATCGAAGCTCATCATCAAACCAAGCAGAAGAATGCCCAGTGCGACAGGTGTGTGTGTGAAGTTGAGCCCCAGAGACCCTGTTTCAATGGCCTGCAGCAGGGAGTTCCACAGATAGCCTGAAAGTTGTAACATCGTTTCCTTCCATAGAAATACATTGTGTCCTTTTCTGCAATGTTTCCTGGCCACAAATGGGACCTTTTTCACATCAAACAGTTGAACTTTTCCCGTACCATATGAACTGACATTCGTAACCAGGCTCTTGCCAAAGAAAAATGCCCTTTTATGAAATAGAAACCCCAGGACTGGACTTTTGATTGCAAACATCTATGTCTAAGGACTTTCTTTGCTCCATTGAAGAATAACCTCTGCCTGGCTCTCTCTCCCAAAAGGGAGGTCCTGTTGTTTTCTCTTATGAAATGATGAATGTATCTCTCTGAGTTTGTTACCTATGTAACTTCATGAAATGCCTAGAAACTGTATAAGAGCATTATTATTATTTCCTTTTCCTTCTATCCTTGTATTTTAAATTGCAACTTCTGAATGTTTTGCCTTGATGAAATGTATTTTGTAACAAAGGTGACTCATCCTGCCTGTAAAAAAGCCCCAGACATTTAGGAAAATTCCAATAAGCCTTTGCAAGACTGAAGAGTGCTCATTAGCCTCTCCCAGGTATCAATGATTGTTTCAAAAGACAGGAAAAGCCACCTGGCCACATCCTTTGTATAACATGGAGCAGTGTTTCTCAACCAGTGTGCCGTGGCACACTAGTGTGCCATGAGCGATCATCAGGTGTGCCGTTAGAAAAGCTCTCTGCCCCCCTTCCTTCCCCCTCCTCCTCCTGAACTCCTGCTGCTTGGGAGAGGAGGAAGAAGGGCCGCGAAGAAAAAGAAGGGGCCGGGGCGCCGCCTCCTTTGGCCGTTTCCCCAGCCAGCCTCCAATCCGCCATGACTCCCGCCACAACTCTCACCCCTCACTCGCTGAAGCCGCGCAGAGGAGGAGCCCTGCCTACTGAAGCCCGTCCACCGCTCATGCTTCTCTGTGGGAGAACTGGCTCCGCGCCCTCCCCCCGGCTTCAGCGCTCCCACAGCTTCGCCAGCTTTGAGGGGGCAGTGCCAAGCCAGCATTGCGCGGCCTGGCTTCTCCCCCTTTCCCGGCTTTGGCACTTCCAGCAGCTGCTCCCAGCAGGTCACCATCCCCCAGCCGTTCTTTACTGTGTTACAGTGTCATTTTGGTTGGTGGTGTGCCCCCGGATTTTTTTAATGTTAAAAGTGTGCCGCGGCTCAAAAAAGGTTGGGAAACACTAACATGGAGGGTCGTTTCACAAGACTCGAACCCAGGACATAGCCAAATTGCTACACGTATTTACTTATGAAAGATCCTACAAATAGAACACGCCACTTAGGAAATGACAGACGGCCAGACACATGACCCAAAACCATGAAAACCATTTATTCCAAGGACCCAAACAATAGGTGGTAAGATTGCAGGACTGCAGGGGTCTTCCCTTGCCAACCAGACATGCTATAATCTCAAAACTTCATTAACACATCTTAGTCTGCAAAACCCTGACTCATTATTCCATTCATTCCCCCTCTCTCCTCCCATTGGCTTAGACCCACAGTCAATTGAGGCAAGCGGGCAGGAGTCTTGAAAAACTGTTCTGTTTTGGAAAAAGTATAAAAACGTATGTATTACATGTATGCTTTGTACTAGCATGGCCGAAGGATCGCGGTTGGTACCTCATATTTATTTATTTATTTATTTATTAGTCAATTTTATATTCCACTCCTCCCTGCAGGCTCGGGGCGGATCACAACAAGAATAAAATGTACAATACAAATGCACCGGGAAGTTCCATAAAACAGTAAAAACATAATCAATAGCCAACTAATTACAGATCCTCGACCTTAGGTTCGGACACTAGTAAGCCTCTTCATTCAGTTAGCCGAACGCTGTTCTGAAGAGGACAGTCTTACAGGCTCTTCGAAAAGGGCCGAGTTCATGCATTGCCCGGACATGATTGGGTAGCGAGTTCCAGGTCATGGGAGCCACAAATGAAAAGGCCCGTTGTCTCGTACTGGACAGGTAGCAGGAGCGGGGTGATGGAACAACCAACAGGTTCTGCTCTTCCGAGCGCAGTGATCTCGGGGAACGTACGGGGTAAGGCGGTCCCTAGGGTACTCAGGCCCTAGACCGTGCAAGGCCTTAAAGGTTAACACCAACACCTTGAAGGCAATCCGCACTCGATGGGAAGCCAGTGCAGTTGCCGTAGAATGGGCGTAATATGCTCCTCACTGGTGCTCCCACCAGCAAGCGAGCAGCGGCATTCTGCACTAGCTTGAGTTTCCGGATTGTCGACAGGGGAAGGCCCACGAGGGCGTTACAGTAGTCCAGCCTCGAGATGACCGTCGCCTGGATCACCGTGGCCAGGTCGTCCCTGGACAGGTAGGGTGCCAGTCGCCTAGCCTGGCGAAGATGATAAACGCCGTTTGCTGACCATGGCGACCTGAGTCTCCATGGTCAGCAAAGGTCCAATTGGACGCCTAAGCTCTTTACGAGGATGACGGGCTGAGCTGCTCGCCATCCAGGGTAGGCAACCGCACTCATCCAGCCCAGGGCGATCGGGCCACAAGATCTCCGTCTTCGACGGATTCACCTTCAGCCGGCTGGCACGCAGCCAACCAGTCAAGGCTTCAAGGCATAGATGGAAACAATCGGGTACGGTATCCGGCCTGCCGTCCATTCTCAGCAGAAGCTGGGTGTCATCCGCGTACTGATAACACTCCAGACCAAAGTCGCGAACCAGCTGTGCCAGGGGGCGCATATAGATGTTGAATAATAAGGGTGAGAGGACTCACTATCCAGCTGGACTGAATAAAACTCAGTGGCTTTTCTTCAACCTGGTGAGATCTTTATTGGGAAATTTAGGGGAAAGGGGATTGGTTTGCTTTCTTTCTCACCAGGCCATTTTAAACCCTCTTTGGTGGGTCTAACTGGTCTGCCTTCAGGGCAAGACCCCCAAATTCTGTTCGCTAGCGTGTGTGTGTGTGTGTGTGTGTGCATGTCAGAAGCACAGCTTCACCCAAAGAGCCCAGAACAACCCAGGCTTCTGGACAATGGCATTCAGCTTCATCTCATGTGGGGCACAGCCAGCACAGGTCCAGCATAAGCTGTTGTTTAGACCTAGAATACGGTGGTCCGTGATGGACAAAAAAGTCGGACTGCAATC